>CM042564.1:17148741-17166241 GCA_023630585.1 Cranoglanis bouderius
AACATCTACAGGGACCCTACTTCACATGCTCTGGAGCTGTCCGATCCTAGAGGCTTTTTGGAAATATGTTATCGCAATATTCTCTAAACTCTTGAAGACTTGAATACTGGCTGATGTCACCTCACCTCACATGACTCATCATGAGAAATATTTTATCCTGCTTGCAAGCATTGCAGCAAAAAAAAAAAAAATACATACTTAAAAACCGGAAATCTGAAAAATCTCCAAAGCCGAAACACTGGATCAATGAACTTGTCTTCTATAGCACTCCTGAGAAAATATTGTACTTACACTAACAAAATATTGTTAGGCAAAAACCTACAAACTTTGACCATATCTAGACTCCTTTTCTTGATATCTTACCATTGTAATATATTAAATCTCCGTATTTAATATATTACTTCTGGAATGTAATATTCTCATTTTCTTTTTATCATTTATTTTTTGTTTTTATACCTTTAGTTGTACCAAAAGATTCTGACTGATGGTAGCATGTGGGTTGGTTAATTACCGTTATTTTTTTTATTGTTATGATGAAAAAAATGGAATGTTCTGATACTTCTATAGTGCATTTGCATGTTTCACATTTGTATGTATATTCTCAATAAATATATTTAAACAAAAAAAAAAAAAAAGGATTTTGCAGAGGTTTTTTTGTGATGGTTGTGGCTAAAAATGCTTGATTTTGTGGGGGCTTTTTTCAAAATTTGCGATGCAATTTGCAGAGTTTTTTGTATTGGCGATATTGCAATTGCACGAAATTGTTTTGCATGGTCTTTCACATTGATCTTTGTTGGTAAATGAGACCTTTTAGATGAATCGAATGAATCGAAGACGGCTTTGACAGAATACGCGTTTGCAAGCTCCTCTGAATATTGCAGAGTTTGCTTGATTTTGCGTTAATTTCTGCGAACACAAAATCACGAAATCCTGGAGGGACTGATATTGCCCACCCATATCTGTTTCCCTCAGTCTGTATTAATGCACTTAAATATGAAACTAGCTCGCCATATATTATTATATTAGGTTAGCTACCACTTTTTAAGAACTAGTTTGAAGTGATGATACGCCAAATATAAAAAATATGTATTAAAATGAGCTATTTATGTGTTTTCAACTAAGTCATACCTAAAGTGTGTTTAAAAAGATTTTAAAAAGCAAAACACTTTTTGAAAACAGTTCAATTGCATAAGAAGTATAGAACATTCAAACAACGACAGATTAAGAATAGACTAAAAAGTTTCAAATCCAAAAAGCATATAAAGAGCAAATGAGCATGAGACTGAGAATTCAGGTTATCCCAGACCACAATATTTGATATCCTAGGGCCTCCAGCTCTGACTCATATTCAATAATCTCAGAGGCTCAGTGCAGTAAATCTAAAAGAGAAGCTATTGGCTTTCTTACTTTCTGCTATAGTTTCATAAACTCTTCCTTCAGAGTGAGGCTGGAATACTGGTGGGGGTCAGGGCCTTTCCCTTCCCACTCTCTGTCCTTTTTCCTTTCTCCTTCTTTCTACTCAGAAACCAACAATCTGTTTCTTTTAAGGTTAGAAAGAGTATATGGAGAACAGTAGTGTGGAAAAAAATCTGCTCAGTCATCATAAATGTGTCACATTGATTGATTACTTTTTGGGCTGAAGTCACTTCATCAAGGCATCAGATTAAAAAATAAAAACACACTTCGCTTTTGTATATTGTACGAGCCAGTGGGTAAAAATGTGTGTCAGCATTTGATAAAACGCATCTGCTTCTTTTCAAATGCACTCTGTAAAGCCAAATTAACCCACAGCATGCAATGGAATGAAGATTACAACAGTGCAATTAATCATCCTAATATCAGACAGTCAAAAAGGTTCTTGCAACCAAAACACACACACACGCACGCACGCACGCACGCACGCACGCACGCACGCACACGGACACGCGCACACAGGTGTGGGTGAACACATTGTTCTCTATATCTTTTCCTTTAAGCTCATGATGGCAGTGAGAACTAAACCCAGGGGAGCTTAATGAGAACAACTGTAGTGACTGAATGTGTATCGCGGAGGATTTAAGAGCCTGAGAGTAAGGTTGTGTCAGAGCTTACAGGCTGAGAGATGTGGGAATTACAGACTGGCTTGTTTACACCAACTATGAGAGCACCCTATGTTCACACTAGCAAGCGACAAAGCAACGATCACACTATAATGTACCTGCGAGCCATAATTTCAGCCAAGCAACATTTGAATTAGGATTTTCTCAATTCTATGCAAATTAGGTATGATGAGGTAAAGCACTGACTTGGCAAATGATTGGCCCAATTGACTCCTTGGACCAGTCCTATGATGTGTGTGGTCCTCAGTTTTTTCAAACCTCTACTCACAATTTTCCCTACCATTAGTTTCCATTTACTGTTTCATGTACAAAAATTTAAGAAAAAATTAAAACCACGGTTTTATCTTGTCCTGTTATAATATGAACTCTCATTAACTGAGTATACAGACATACTGTATATAAGGGATAATCCACGGCTAGGTGTGCGGTACACGATTTTATTGCATGATGTGAAGGCAAAGAACCACCCGATGTGAAGCGCACGTAGCCGTTGATTATCCCACTTACACAATGGTCACTTGCCAGCATTGACAAGTTAAAGCTGTCATTGATGTCTGCAGTGCAAAATTTGACTGAAAGGATAAAAATAATGGTTAATTTTGGTTAGTTGTTTTATATACGGGTCGTTAGATCTAGAATTCTGCTCGCTCTAAATCATACACAGAGATAAGGTAGTGCGATAAGATTACATTTATTTGAATGAATTATAATAAACAGTTATTAGAGAGATAGAGAGAGAGAGAGAGAGAGAGAGAGAGATGCATGTGTGAATTACCTGCGTCTGTGCCGCATCTCTACTAATAGTGAGCTAGGAGTATGTATACTGTATGCAACTGTAAATGTATGTTACTATGGTTACAGTTGTTTATAGGCAGCGCATTAATTTAGAATGGTGATTAAACCGCCTGGAACTACCTATGCATTACACGGTTTGAATGCATACCTACCAGCCAATCAGAATCGAGTATTTGGACAGAACATGGTATAAAAACAATACACCTTGGAAGGAAGTATCGGAGATGATTGGTGTCTCTGGTGAGCAGACATAGATCACTTTTCTTTGCTAATCTGCCAGCAAACTAGTGTGAAGCCTAGCACATATCACATAAATCAAACTTAAACACATTTTAAACAAAAGTGGTTTGTATAAAGTATATAGCGCACTGTGGATTATACGTTTTGACTACCATTTCTCATCAGAACTAAAGATAGTAATAGTCGACAGTGCATACCCTTAAGCAACAACAGCAGCATTCGCTATACATCCACAAGAGACAAACTACAAGCAACACGTTACTTGCCAGTGTGAACACAGGGTTACATACAACCTCATAGGCTCAAGTCATTTATAGAAAGTATAGCAAGCATCAAAGTATAAGAAGAAGCAGAATGATTGACGTTCCACCAAACCTGACTAAAGTGCTCTCTGTAATGTCCCTATGGTTGTCCTACCACAGAGCTACATTCTGAAGCAGTGAGCCTACCACTAAATCATCTCTCTCTCTCTCTCTCTCTCTCTCTCTTCCTGAGTTCAGTGTTACTGAATTCAGTTCTAGTTTGTGGTTGACCACTCATGCACATATATCTAGAGTTTATTCAAGCACTACAAAGTCTCTCCACTGTGTGAGGCCTTCTGGACCTTTGCAGAGTTCCAGTCTGTTTCTATTAAATTGAACTATTTAATGTAAAATATACCAAAACAAAATGAAGACGGGAACAGTGCAATCAAGTTTTCATCAGGGAGCCGTCTGAGACAAACGTCATCTTGATTATTAGAAAATGGTCTCAGATCAGTGCAAAACCTCAATTTCTGTTAAGACATGCAACTTAAGCACATGTCTAGCAAGAAATCTACACAACCACAATAGATAGGTAGGGAGCTAAACAGCGGAGATTGAAGATACAGAGAGATTTAGAGAGACAGAAGCAACCAGACAGGCAGCCATCTAAATAGACAGACAGATAGAGAAGATAGCGATAGAGATTACCCCGGCCAGACCCACCCACACTCGTTAAATGTCTCTGCCTTTTCCGCTCCCACTTATCAATCAGAACTGGGGCTTGTTGAGGATAACGCTCTTAAATGTCCAGCACAAGAATGGAAAATAATAAACTGTGGAGTGCGGACACTGAAACTGCTCCACCTTTGAGTGTCTGGGTGCTGTCATTATATACTCTTCACACATACTGTATCTTTCCCCATCACCTCACCTTCTTCTACTTGGGTCTGCCTGGAGGCATCACACACAGCCTGGGGAAAGTATTTTTAGAGAAAGTTTGTTTGTTCAGGTACATCTCCACATCCTACAGCAAGCAAGCACACAAATAAAGCCATCATCAGCCAGCATAGTGCCTATGCAGACCAGATTACACGCTGATTTTGTTAGATAATCATTACAGTGAATTCCATGCTTGTTTTGCTGAATATAGCACCCAAATTGAGAAATAATCACCTGAAACATGAGACTAAAAGTGAAACTGATGAGCTTCTGTCTGTTTGCAAAACACTACAGAATGTAAATTGCAGTTCTGCATTCTGGAAATCATGCGAGAGAAACAAAACAGAGTACAGATCCTCAGAAAGCTTGCCAAACACCAAGCTGACGACCATAACCAGAGTGCATGAATGCATTTTTCACAGCAGTAGCTGATGCCAAAACCCAGATGCTCTTGTGATTGTACCCTGACTAGCATCAGGGTTTTCCCTGACATAAATTTAAGGTGGCCACACAGAATTTTTTAAACTACCTAAAAAAAACTTGTATCTTTATTGGCTTTATCCACTGCGGTGTCGGTTAGAGGACAGAAAACACAGAGTGATGCTTTACGCTCGCTTGCCATAACTAAACTGAGCTGTCTGCAGATGTGACCTTTCAACTTTTAGACCGTTATTACATTCATTCCATTCCTTAATTCATTAGTAAACACTTAATACCATTCAGGGTCATGGAGAATCCAGGAACACCCAGTCCCACGACAGGAATATACCCTATAAAGTATGCCAGTCTATCACAACACACACACATACAAACACACACACACCTAGGGGCAGTTTAGGGGGCTTTCACACTGGCAGTGTAGTCCGAAACAGGGCACGGTTTGCATGAAAAATTGGTAATGTGAAAGCTGTCATGTGGACACTGCGGTACTGAACCCGAGACTACCTGTAGGAGGTGATCTGAGCTCAGCTGCACTGGAACTGTGCCGTGATTCCCGTGAATGTGAACGCAACTCATACTCGGGACTGAACTTGTACAGGAAGTAAAGTAACCTGCGCGTGTTTTAGCCGATGACAACATCATTAGGTTTCACAACGCACATGTACCATGAGTGGCAAGAGATTTTGTGGGACACAAGAGCTCCACTGCTGTGCATAATAGCACCAAAAGATAAAATAAAATAAAATATGGTAAGTCTCATTGTGTTCTCCATGCACGTTTGTGATGATGCAAGATGAATGCAAATCCACCACGGTTCAGGAACAATCGCACTTGGATTCGGACCGCAGCAAATGTGCCCAGTGTGAAAACTACCTTAGAGTAGCCAATCCATCTACCGGGGGCACGGTGGCTTAGTGGTTAGTACGTTTGCCTCACACCTCCAGGGCTCGGGGATCAATGTCCACAGTCGCCCGGTGCGTGCGGAGTTTGCATGTTCTCCCCGTGCTTCAGGGGTTTCTTCCGGGTACTCCGGTTTCCTCCCCCAGTCCAAAGACATGCGTTGTAGGCTGACAGGCATTTCCACATTGTGCCCTGCGATGGGGTGGCACCCTGTCCAGGGTGCCCCCTGCCTTGTGCCCCGAGTTCCCTGGGATTGGCTCCAGGCTCCCTGTGACCCTGTGTAGGATAAGCGGTACAGAAAATGGATGGATGTTCGTTCTTCTTGGTTCTAACAACATCTTTGTATATGGTATAGAAACTAGCTAAACTTACCTCAAGTTAACCGTCTCCTTATTATGGAGCAGCAAAAACCTCGCAGCAGTTATTTTTGGATATATCAAAATTTTAATCCTGTAACAATACAGCAAATGCCAGTGACTGGCTCAGGAGATGCAAATAGGAACGAATTTGTGGAACCATAAAAAAAACCCACAGATAATGTTGCAGAGAAGGGGACATACCATGATCCCTCACTCCCACTGGTCTAACAGAAATCGCCAGCTCTTGGAGAAAATGAATCTCTAGCCTCTGTCACGCCGAGCCACTGCCGACGTGAATGCAGACTGAGCATTATACACAAAAAGCGATTTGAAAGAGTTCGGAGAAAAAGAGTTTCAGCAGAAACACAGCACCAATATAACCAATATATCATTGTTATTTTTAGCATGTAAGAATTAGCTTATTGTGGCCACTTGTCAAAGCAGCAAGAAACTAGCAACAGTGCTGTTGTTGAGAGTCCATTTCAGTTCATTTTAATGAGAAGGGAAAAGTTGAGTCTTGCACATCTACTCTTTTCTTATGAGCCACTGCAGACATTTAGTGTGTTTCCATGGTTACTGGATAGTCTGTCAGGCTGTATTTCTAACAGTATGCTTCATTTTATGAATGCTTACTTTTAATCTTTTGCAAAGAGATAAAGATAGAGAGAAGCTAAAGCAAGCCTGTGAACCTAGTGTGACATTTTCTTCACTGAGACTTCATTAACATAGTAACTCAGACACATTACCATGTTCTCAGTAGAAGCGGCCCATTTTATACAGTTCGAGGACCATCTACTTTCTCCCAATTTAGCCAACTCCCAATATACTTTACATCTCATTTACAGTTTTAGCAGTCCAGGAGAACAAACCCACGCACACTTTGATATGAATTACACTACACCTGTCACCAGTACTGGCTCAGATGGGACACTGCTGTATACTAACCTGCCTACCTGGTCACTTTCAGGGCTTTCAGCTTTTCCTCAAAAATAATTGTCAAATCAATAGAAATTGGTCTCAGATCAGCACAAACATGACTTTCCACACAAATAGCACAAAAGTAATGTGTACAGCATTTATCTATGTCCACTCCTTGTGTGTGAAGCAAAATATAGCATATGTGGGGGCATCTTAGTAGTTAGGAGGCCTGAGCAGTTAGTGGGCACTACAAGAGGCCTGAATCATAAATCTGTATGAATGTATTTTTGTAAAAACAAAACAAAAAACAAACAAAAAAACACCAGCAGCATGCGGGTTCCAAGTACTCTATGCGGTTAACAGCGGTTCCACAGGATGAGCTCATATAATGTGTTAACAATGCAGACCCAACTATAGCTACGGCTGCACCAAGATGAAGTGTGAGAGAAGCAGAGCAGTGGTGTGAGTGGGTGTTTGTTTGTCAGATTGTTTCCCTCCACAAAATCTTCCATTCAGGCACCTTAATTAAATTAAATCTAGTGTTTAAAATCGGGATTTGGAAAATGAGCTCACTGACAGTTAAAGACAAGCAGGTAGTAGTAGTTATTCCTCTAGTCTTAAAGTAATGCCAAGCTGAAAGCCATCATGATAATTCTACAAAATATATATATATATATATATATATATATATATATATATATATATATATATATATATAAATGCTGTATGCCTCTGACTCACTCTAAACTTTATAAAATCAACCGTTCTGTGGAATTGTCAGTGGCATAATTTAGGATTGAGAAAGTTTCAGTAAAAAGTTCATTTTTAAGTCTCACACAGTTCTGAGCTTAGGCCTGCAACGAGATAGCAATGAGAGGCAAACCAGTATTATACTCACCAATGCCCAAAAAGCCACTTTAATAATTAAAAGTCTCTACTGATTTCTAGGAATAGTTGCTAACAATTCAGCTCTAACTAATTACCGTAGAAGTGGCTAATGTTAGCTTTCTATTTACACAACAAGCACAGACAGACCCCCTAGTTCATTTACTTCTTCCATTATGCATCATTAGCCAAGGTACTTATGAGGGCTGCAACAGCTAATCCACAGATATAGTCATTGAAATTATTGGCAACACATTTCATTACTGATTCATTGATCTATGTTATGAAGCATGCTACGGCAAGCACTACGTCACACCACAAGCAACAAAGCTTTCTGAATCAATTTAACCCAGTAGCACGTGTGTGTGTATAATTATATATATATATATATATATATATATATATATATATATATATATATATATATATATATATATATATATATATATATATATACACACACACATACACACACACACACACATACATATACACACACACACAGTGAGTATAGAAAAGAATCACCCCCATTCAAAATAATCACATTTTGTTGCTTTTCAGCCTGAAATGAAGACGTTTTTGTTTTATCCAGCTGTATTTACTCAGTGCAACTTATAACATCCACGTGAAAGATATAACACCAACATGTCATAAAATAAATAAATAAATAAAACAGAATCACTGAGTTGGAAAAAGGATCACCCCCCTCCTAAAAATTACTTGTAAACCCAATATGGTGTAGCTAATCACCTTCTCAATGGCACACAAAGCCATTTGACTTTCAGCTGTGATCAGATGTGGTCATTTTGATTAGCTCAGCATGAAAAGAGCTTTCCTGGAGCATTTTGTAGTGCAACTGCAGCAAACCATCAACTATGGGTAGCAAGGCACTGTCAAAAGATCTCCGGGATAAAGTTGTGGACAGGCACAAGTCAGGAGATGGACACAAAAAAATGCAAAGGCTTTATCAATGCCTAGAAGCACAGCAGGTCTATTATTAAGAAGTGGAAGGTATTTGGTACAACACAGACCCTCCCTGGATCAGGACCTCGCTCCAAACTGGATGAAAGAGCCAGGAGGAAACTGGTCAGAGAGGCTACTAAGAGGCCTACAGAAACTCTGAAGTAGTTGCAGGAATTTATAACAAAGAGTGGTCATTGTGTGCATGTGACAACAATATCACAAATTCTCCACAAATGTGGTTTGTATGGGAGGGTTGCAAGAAAAAAGCCACCCACGACTGAGCTTTGCCAAAACACACCTTGAAGATTCTGAGGCCACATGGAAAAAGGTGTTATGGTCAGATGAGACTAAAATTGAATTATTTGGCCTCAACACCAAACGATATGTCTGGCGGAAATCCAATACAGCTCACAATCCAAATAACACCATTCCTACAGTAAAGCATGGAGGTGGTAATATCCTGTTATGGGGGTGTTTCTCTGCAGCAGGGACTGGAGCACTTGTCAGGATAGAAGGAAAATGGATGGGGCAAAATACCGTCAAATTCTTGAGGAAAATCTGCTGCCCTCTGCCAGAAAGTTGTCAATGGGAAGAAGGTTTACCTTCCAACATGACAATAACCCAAAGCAAACAGCAAAACTGACCACACAGTGGTTGAAGGAGAAAAAGGTGAATGTCCTTGCATGGCCTAGTCAGAGCCCAGACTTAAACCCCATTGAAAATCTGTGGAATGAATTGAAGACTGCAGTCCACAAACGGTCACCATCAAATTTAACTGAACTTGAGCAGTTCTGCAAAGAAGAGTGGGCAAATATTGCAAAGTCTAGATGTGCAAAGTTAGTAGAGACATATCCCAACAGATTAAAGGCTGTAATTAAAAAATTAAGGCAAATTAAAGCAAGGGGGTGATCCTTTTTCCAACTCAGTGATTCTGTTTTTTTATTTTTTGTTATGTTTGTGTTATATCTTTCACTTGGATGTTATAAGTTGCACTGAGTAAATACAGCTGGATAAAACAAAAACTGTGTCCATCTTAATTTCAGGCTGAAAAGCAACAAAATGTGATTATTTTAAAGGGGGGTGATTCTTTTCTATACTCACTGTGAATATATATATAAAGAGCAGTAAACAGTAGTAAATGAAAAAGTCAATATTTCGTGTGACAAAAAAAAAATTAATTAATATAGTAGTCTCCGGTATAATTTGTGCAGTTTTATAAGGAAATTAACTGGTAAGTTTTACTGAGCATCTTTCAGAACCAGCCACAGTTCTTCTGGAGACTTTGACTTTTGCACTTGATTCTTATTTTTGCAGCAAAACACAGCAGCCTTCATTGTGTGTTTTTTTTTTTTTTTTGTCTGAAAAGTGGTCTCTTACATAATATGATGTTTTCTTTAATGACATACAAACATTTTTCTGGAACATTTAATTTTGTGCTAGAAAACTAATGTTTGGGGATCTAAAATGTTTTTTTTTGTACTGAATTGATAATGTAGAAATCATAAAATTAAAAAAAAAATCTAACAGTTTGTACTAAAAAAAAAAAAAAAAAAAAAAAAAAAAAAAAAAATAGGGTGCCTAAAACTTTTGTACAATACTGTATATCAAGCAATCTGGTTGGTTCAAAGGGAATGTCCTGGGAGTCAATCCCAAAAGTGTCAATTCCCTGATTTCAGGCACTGAAAACTAAGAGTCAGTCACAAATCTTTGGAGTCAAATCCACACACTGAAAATGATTTGCCTTGCAACAAGCAAAGTAAATTTAGCATCCGAGTGCTTCAGTTAGTGTGATAGCCTGTGGATAATGTCCTTTTTTCAGTCTGACTGGTTGGAATTGAACAAATTAGAGCTTGAAATACAGGTAAGACCCTCTACCAGTGATTGAGACCATTGAGACCGGTTCATTGCTCATTAACCCGTTATTTATTTCAGCGCTTTGTAAAATTTAGTGTGTTGTAGTAGTATTTGTTGATTGAAATAAATATTTTTGGTATTTAGTATATTTACCAATACATTTAGTAAACATTTACTATATTTCAGTTCATTGAAAAACAATCAGTAGATTAACCGATTATCAAAATAATTGTTAGGGGCAGACCAATCCTAGCTAGCTATGGTATTAGCTAAAAAAATTAAAAAATTTTAAAAAAAAAGGTCATCTTTCTGTCTTTTGCTCTTGTCTAAAGATTTTTATTGTAGAACTGTCACATAAAGCAATTAATTATTCAATACAGAAGAAAATGCCCCCCCCCCCAAAAAAAAAAAAAAAAAAACCACTGGCTTTAAAGCAGTCTATTAGTCATGGAAAACCCAAAAACAAACTCAAATTTCTATCATACTCAGACATGTAGAACATGATACTCCTCATACCTCAATGCTGCTTTAGGAGTAAACCACTTTTCTGTAAATATTGAGAAAACTCTGGACTGCTTGGTTAGGAAACACTGCATACCTGGCCACTCGCCCAACCTTATTTGGAAGGACCATATACTCTGAACAAGGGCCAGGCTGTTTGCTAAGTCTACCACTGTGTGTGTGTGTGTGTGTGTGTGTATGTGTGTGTGTGTGAGGAGGATGCACGACTACATCTCCCACACAGGCAGACACACACACACACACACACACTTTTACTGTGTGTGAAACCCGGCTGAGAGCTCTTTTTCAAGGACATTCATAAAAATATAGGGCTTCCCGGAGAATAAGTGAACAAATAGCATGTCTGTGTTTACAACAGAGAGACCCACACGAGCAAAGAAGAAATAACACAGCCATACAGAACGCTTATTAACTAGTGTTGCAAGATTGTCATTTAAACAATACCACTGTAGGAGGGGAAAAAATCCATGCTAGTTTTTTTTTAATCAATCATGGTAAAAATTTTTAAATGAATAATGGCAGAAAACATTAAAAAAACAAAATCAGTCCTTCGAATAGGCGCATATTGGTGCAACACACATTTTCTGACAAATACCTTTTGCTATACATTCACTTCTCATCAATTGGTAAATTGGTCTCCTTTTGCTGTTGTATTCTTTGTTGTGTCCACCGTGTGTAGTGCCTGACGGATGTGGTTTAAAGTGAAGGGAATCTGTGTGTATGTGTATGGCTACATTCCTTGTACAGGTGGATAGATGTTTAGTACTCCCATATCAACAGCAGAATAATTCATGCCAGTAGTGTAAAACTGTAGTGGTGTACTGTTGTCAGTAATTTTACACCTCAATACCTGGTACTGGTACTCTTAGGCAGCCCAATATGAACACAAAAATCCCCTGGAGAGGTAATATAAAATCTTTTTATACTACAGCAAACCCATGGACTCAACATTATACCTTGATAAAACTGAATCTTGTTCAGATGACAACTACTCTACTCTAGAACAACTCTGTAATGCATAATTAAAGACTTCTAAACTTATCTGCTCTTTAGATGACCTTACCTGGCAGCAGCAGACACAAACACAGCTATAAGCATTGTGAAACCCAGACAAGACAGTGATGAGATAATAGGATAGGTGAAGCTGCAACTCTACATTGTTCTATGTTCAGTGCATTGACAGGGGGACTGTGTGGAACAAAAGGCCTCAGACAGAACACGAGTGGCCTGTAACACTAAACACATCCTGCTCATGCACTTCTGCATCAGTGCAGTTTCCTTTTTAAATCACAGACTCATTCAGCCTAAACATGGAATTACTGGCACCCGTCATGAAAATAAGCAATTAGTAATCTGCAAAAAGTATAAGCAAAAAAAAAAAAAATTAATATAGAAAAAGTATATAAAATGGCATGCAAACATGCAATATGTGATTGATTGAGAATTATATATTTACACAGTATCTCACAAAAGTGAGTACACCCCTCACATTTTTGTAAATATTTTATTATATCTTTTCATGGGACAACACTGAAGAAATGACACTTTGCTACAATGTAAAGTGGTGAGTGTACAGCTTGTATAACAGTGTAAATTTGCTGTCCCCTCAAAATAACTCAACACACAGCCATTAATGTCTAAACCTCTGGCAACAAAAGTGAGTACACCCCTAAGTGAAAATGTCCAAATTGGGCCCAAAGTGTCAATATTTTGTGTGGCCACCATTATTCTCCAGCACTGCCTTAACCCTGTTGGGCATGGAGTTCACCAGAGCTTCACAGGTTGCCACTGGAGTCCTCTTCCACTCCTCCATGACGACATCACAGAGCTGGTGGATGTTAGAGACCTTGCGCTCCTCCACCTTCCGTTTGAGGATGCCCCACAGATGCTCAATAGGGTTTAGGTCTGGAGACATGCTTGGCCAGTCCATCACCTTTACCCTCAGCTTCTTTAGCAAGGCAGTGATCGTCTTGGAGGTGTGTTTGGGGTCGTTATCATGTTGGAATACTGCCCCACGGCCCAGTTTCTGAAGGGAGGGGATCATGCTCTGCTTCAGTATGTCACAGTACATGTTGGCATTCATGGTTCCCTCAATGAACTGTAGCTCCCCAGTGCCGGCAGCACTCATGCAGCCCCAGACCATGACACTCCCACCACCATGCTTGACTATAGGCAAGACACACTTGTCTTTGTACTCCTCACCTGGTTGCCGCCACACACGTTTGACACCATCTGAACCAAATAAGTTTATCTTGGTCTCAAGCAGACTAAGGACATGGATTACTGGAACCATGTCCTGTCGTCTGATATCTTCAGAAAACTGTTTGCAGGCTTTCTTGTGCATCATCTTCAGAAGAGGCTTCCTTCTGGGACGACAGCCATGCAGGCCAATTTGATGCAGTGTGTGGCATATGGTCTGAGCACTGACAGGCTGACCCCCCACCCCTTCAACTCTGCAGCAATGCTGGCAGCACTCATACGTCTATTCTGCAAAGCCAACCTCTGGATATAAAGCTGAGCACGTGCACTCAACTTCTTTGGTCGACCATGGCGAGGCCTGTTCTGAGTGGAACCTGTCCTGTTAAACCGCTGTATGGTCTTGGCCACCGTGCTGCAGCTCAGTTTCAGGGTGTTGGCAATCTTCTTATAGCCTAGGCCATCTTTATGTAGAGCAACATTTCTTTTTTTCAGATCCTCAGAGAGTTCTTTGCCATGAGGTGCCATGTTGAACTTCCAGTGACCAGTATGAGAGTGGGAGAGCGATAACGCCAAACTTAACACACCTGCTCCCCATTCACACCTGAGACCTTGTAACACTAATGAGTCACATGACACCGGGGAGGGAAAATGGCTAATTGGGCCCAATTTGGACATTTTCACTTAGGGGTGTACTCACTTTTGTTGCCAGCGGTTTAGACATTAATGGCTGTGTGTTGAGTTATTTTGAGGGGACAGCAAATTTACACTGTTATACAAGCTGTACACTCACTACTTTACATTGTAGCAAAGTGTCATTTCTTCAGTGGTGTCCCATGAAAAGATATAATAAAATATTTACAAAAATGTGAGGGGTGTACTCACTTTTGTGAGATACTGTATATTATTTATATATACACATATTACACACACACACACACACACACACACACACACACACACACACACACACACACACACACACAATAACAGGGTCCATTATTCCATGTAGAACTGAACTGTTTATGCTCCTTCATATTCTTGGGTTTGAGCATGTGGACTTCCATCTTCAAAACTACAAGTTTACAGTAAGTTTCACTTCCAGAGACTGGGGTGCTTATTGCAACACAACGGTTTTGTGTTTCTTTATTTCAGTATTGATTTGGAAGTATGCCTTACTCATTTTGTTCAAAACTGTGGCCAAGTCTGATCCTCCTGGCAGAGGCACCCAGGAAACCAGGCATAGTCCCAAGAGTCTCAAAGCATCAATGATCCTCCCCCATATTTTACAGCAAGTATCAGGTGATTTTCCTTGTATGCAGTCCCATTTTGTTACCAACATGTTGACAGTGTGGATGACCAAAAAGTTTGACTGTGGTCTACCCCGACCACAGCACACCATGCCAACTGTAGTTCTAATGACGCCTGGTGAAGTTCAGATGCTGCATTTTGTCAGATTCTTTTTTTGCAATGCTTCAAAACAACATGTTATGAAAGGGATGATTAACAGATACTTTTGGGCCCCTTTTTTTCCTCCTTCACCATCCTCCTCACTGTGTGAGGGACAGTGTGCTACTGGGTGAAATTCTTGGCAAACTTCATTCATGTTTCATTCATGTGAAATCTTCTGTTAAGGCACATTATTATGTAATATAAAATACAGGGTGCCCCAAAAGTCTCCATACATAGGGACTATGTTTGCCAGCATCATGTTGGCTGTGCCTTCAGCAGTGGATGTTCACTGACGTCCACTTCTCGGTTGGTCCCAAACACTTCCAGTCTTTTTGAATTTTTACTAAGTTTGGCAACAGTGTCATGTGTGATATGCTTGCCATGTTTCCTGTTAAAGTCCATCACAACCTTGCGACAGCTTCCCGATCCAGCCATGAGAATGATATCTATACGTTCTTCTTTTGTCAAAGGCATTCTCAAGGGCTATCTGAAATATATATATATATATTAGGACTGGGCGATGTATCGAGTTTTGGAGATATATCGATATATTTTCAAAAGCAATAGAGGACAATATCATTAACATCAAGATACAGATAGATGGATGTTGCATTAAAACGTAAGCTTATTCAACTCGCTAGTTTTACGTCTCTCTCCTCTCACACTCCACACGTAACCCCACCCCCACGCACTCGCTTCCGTTTGCTGGCGCAACATGGAGGACGGCACAGCCACAAGGCAAGATAGCAGCAATGAGCTGGTTTGTAAGAAGAAAAACAATGGCTCAATCATTCGGAGATAGTTCGGGTTTAAAAAGTCGGCTGAGCATCAGAGCAAAGGTAATATGTAGACTGCAATAAACATGTAGCAACCTATATCACCATTTACAACAGAGACATACAGTATGAAGAATGCATTAAATAACGGAAGAGGTATTCTCAGAGATGTGCATATTTTTATTTAATATACTTTCTAAAGATTTTTTTTTTATTTACATTTGGTATTTGCAAAGCTGTGTATCTTGTTCATAAAAGATAACCTGTATGTTTACTTTTTCAATTAGTCTGTTATTGTGGTAACAACTGAAGGAGTATCTTCAGAGATGTGACTATTTTTGTTTTATAAATTTATGTAATTTTTTATTTACATTTTGATATTTACACAGCTGTGTGTATTCTCAAACAGGAAGAGGAACCCTGTATTTGCACTTTATTTTGATCAATGTCTTATAAATAAAGGTGTTTGTGATACCTCACATGTAGTTGGCTTGCAACTGAGCATTTAACCCACAAACAATTTCGAGATATATATCGTATATCGGCATCCAGCCCAAAAATATCGAGATATGACTTTTGGTCCATATCATCCAGCCCTAATATTTATATATACACACACACACACACACACACACACACACACACACACACACACACACACACACACACACACACACACACACACACACACACACACACACACACACACACACACCTCAATAAATTAGAATGTTGTGGAAAAGTTCATTTATTTCAGTAATTCAACTCAAATTGTGAAACTCGTGTATTAAATAAATTCAATGCACACAGACTGAAGTAGTTTAAGTCTTTGGTTCTTTTAATTGTGATGATTTTGGCTCACATTTAACAAAAACCCACCAATTCACTATCTCAACAAATTAGAATATGGTGACATGCCAATCAGCTAATCAACTCAAAACACCTGCAAAGGTTTCCTGAGCCTTCAGAATGGTCTCTCAGTTTGGTTCACTAGGCTGCACAATCATGGGGAAGACTGCTGATCTGACAGTTGTCTAGAAGACAATCATTGACACCCTTCACAAGGAGGGTAAGCCACAAACATTCATTGCCAAAGAAGCTGGCTGTTCACAGAGTGCTGTATCCAAGCATGTTAACAGAAAGTTGAGTGGAAGGAAAAAGTGTGGAAGAAAAAGATGCACAACCAACCGAGAGAACCGCAGCCTTATGAGGATTGTCAAGCAAAATCGATCCAAGAATTTGAGTGAACTTCACAAGGAATGGACTGAGGCTGGGGTCAAGGCATCAAGAGCCACCACACACAGATGTGTCCAGGAATTTGGCTACAGTTGTCGTATTCCTCTTGTTAAGCCACTCCTGAACCACAGACAACGTCAGAGGCGTCTTACCTGGGCTAAGGAGAAGAAGAACTGGACTGTTGACCAGTGGTCCAAAGTCCTCTTTTCAGATGAGAACAAGTTTTGTATTTCAGACCTGAAACCCATAGAGAATCTATTGGGTATTGTCAAGAGGAAAATGAGAAACAAGAGACCAAAAAATGCAGATGAGCTGAAGGCCACTGTCAAAGAAACCTGGGCTTCCATACCACCTCAGCAGTGCCACAAACTGATCACCTCCATGCCACGCCGAATTGAGGCAGTAATTAAAGCAAAAGGAGCCCCTACCAAGTATTGAGTACATGTACAGTAAATGAACATACTTTCCAGAAGGCCAACAATTCACTAAAAATGTTTTTATAGACGTATGAGTGCTGCCAGCATTGCTGCAGAGGTTGAAGGGGTGGGGGGTCAGCCTGTCAGTGCTCAGACCATACGCCACACACTGCATCAAATTGGTCTGCATGGCTGTCGTCCCAGAAGGAAGCCTCTTCTAAAGATGATGCACAAGAAAGCCTGCAAACAGTTTGCTGAAGACAA